>JARGCV010000017.1:0-22500 GCA_034064705.1 Bothrops alternatus | reverse complement strand
AACTGTTTTTTTAAACAAAGATATTCTGCCTGCCAATATATATATATATATATATATATGTGTGTGTGTGTGTGTGTGTGTGTGTGTGTGTGTGTGTGTGTGTGTGTGTGTCAAGTGTTTATTTTTTAGATTGCACCCTGTAAACCCAAATATGGGAGGAAGGAATCATTCTTTCCTTTTGCTTGTTTCAGCTCAACCCAGAGCCATCCTGCAAGCACAAATATATATATGTTGTTTAAAATTGTTGACAAAGAAATAAGGGATTTCTGATATAGCTATTTCGAGTTTCTTAACTCTCTTCAGTCAGAACTCACCCTTCCGGGATTCGAACCTGGGCAGTCTATATATATATTTTTCAGACTGTGGTCATCTTCTAGCAACAGCAAAAAACAACAACGGATGCTTTGAAAAATGTGCATGGAAAATGCGTAGATTAAAAAAAGAAACCCTGCGTAGATCGTGCAAGTGCCTTCGCAAAACTTTTGGGTCAATTTTATTAACACTGGGAAGAACAAGATGTGCATAAGGGAGCTGCGGAATTCAGAAGGAATAAAATTGGATAGATTGCCCTAATTTAAAGTGGTAGAAGCCCTACGCCCACTGCCTGGTGCGGATCCTCTTCCTATTGCTGTTCTGGTCCGATTTCCCTCCTTTCCTGTAAATGTTTATTTATTTTATTTATTTGACTTATATGCCGCCCTTCTCCCAAGACTCAGGGCGGCTCACAGCAAAAATACAAGTACAAGTTAATGTTAAAGTCATGGAACTTCTCTCTCATCAGCTGCTATACAACGCATTTGCATTATCCTGGGTCATGTATCGTCCTTCATTTATGAGAAACAGTCTTCTTTGTCTGTCTGTCTGTCTGTCTGTCTGTCTGTCTGTCTGTCTGTCTGTCTGTCTGTCTGTCTGTCTGTCTGTCTGTCTGTCTGTCTATGCCTGATTTGGGCTCTTAAAGATCTTACATTCAGGCTTGTGGGCATCTATTCTTAGACTGCTTGGTGGTGTCATGCTTGCTCCAGGTTTTCATCTGGCTTCTCTTATTCTGTGCAACATTATGCCATATCCTGTTGGCTTCTCTGCGGTGGGATGCCAAGGCAGATTAGGCTGTGCTTACTTGGACTGTGTCTGAATGAGGTGCAGCCATCACATGGCCTCTCCTGGCAGACGGTGGGATGGAAGTCCAATATTATTGTAATCTCTTGCCTTGAGGTTGACCCAAAATGACTCCCTTGGATTACCCATCTCATTTCACGATTACTTTATAAGTTGGGAGGGAAGGAGGGAGAGAGAAATAGAGACAGAAGAGACACCCCACACACACACACACAGGGAGAGAGAAAGAAAGAAAGAGATGGAGATGGAGAGAGAGAGAGGGAGAGAGGGAGAGAGAAAAAGAGAGGGAGAGGGAGAGGGAGAGAGAAAGAAAGAAAGAGATGGAGATGGAGAGAGAGAGATGGAGAGAGGGAGAGAGAAAAAGAGAGGGAGAGGGAGAGGGAGAGAGAAAGAAAGAAAGAAAGAGAGAGAGAGAGAGAGAGAGAGAGAGAGAGAGAATGAATGAGAGACTGAAAAAATAGATGATTGCTTTTGCCATTACTAATTTGGTGCTATTATTTTTTGCTTTTATTAACTTCGTACAAAAAAGATATAAAAATAAACAACATTTAAAAACAACCACAACAAAAGATTAACCAACCATCACTACTATACAAGGCCTACGTATACCAGACATGTACATTTATAATTCTTCTTTGACATCAGACATGTCAAACTCGTGACGTCACATGATGTCACGCAATGATTCGGGACGGTTTTGCCATTGCTGGCAATGGGGTGGACGTGGCTTCTAGATGACGCATCCAGCCCATGGGCCGGCAGTTTGACATCCCTGTTCTACATCATCGTGAGCCAATGGTGGCACAGTGGTTAGAATGCAGAACTGTGGGCTAATTTTGCTGCCTGCCGGCTGCCTGCAATGTAGCAGCTCGATTCTCACCAGCTCAAGGTTGACTCAGCCTTCTCTCCTTCCCAGGTCTGTAAAATGAGGACCCAGATTATTGGGAACAATATGCTGACTCTGTAAACCACAGTGTAAAGCACTGTGAAGTGGTACATAACTCTAAGTGCTATTGCTATCATTACAGTAAAAGGTACCCCTTATTTCATGAGAGTCAATCAGAGCGAATCTACCTTGGTTAAATAATAGTTGTTAATAGCAGCAACTCTGCAAATCCTTGAGTAATGCTGCTCACATGTTTATTTTTTCCCAGTGGTGAAAAAGAAGCCTTTTTATGTAGAGCATGGAGGTTCCACTCTCTTTGCCCAGATGTCAACTTTCATGAATAGGAAAAGGGTTCAAAAGGGTTTTCAGGGGAGAAATGACAAACTGAAGATAGCGGTGCTTAAAACAGATCCAGAGACTGCAGCAGAACAAAAAGACAGCGAGCAGCCTTGAGATGACCCATGAATGCTCCATACAGTTGCTCCTCTCAAAAGACATCAAGACAGCATCTTCGGCAGGTTTAGACCTCCGGGAGACGAGGGAATGGCCCTCTTGCTCAGATTGCGGTCGGCGTCCTTGCAAGGACAATAAGTCTGCACATCTCCTTTTCTAATCACTTTTTGACATTTCCTTCAATTCTTAGTGAAAACAATTTTAAATGCAAGTTTAAGGGCCTTTAAAAACAAAACAAAACTGGAATCAGCAGCAAAAAGGAAATTATAACTCCGATTTTAGACAACTGCAAATGAACTAAGAGTCCCCGAAATTTGAAATAAGATTTTCATGCTAATTATACGAATCCGTTGCAATGGGAAAATACTTTTATTTTGATTTCTTTTCTTCTTCTTCTTCTTCTTCTTCTTTTTTTTTTTTTAAAAAGCATGACAGGATGGGACTTTGAAAGTTGGACACTAGAGGGAACTAGAAGGAAATAAATATTACAATTGCAGGAGGAGAGCGCTTAAATTTAACTTACATTATAATGCAGAATGGATCAAAATACTTCCACATTTGGCATAAGGGAGGGTAGCTTTGAACAATGGACCAAGAAAGTAAGAGTGTCTGCCTCTATGGATAGACTGCGTCTCAAAGATATCGTGGAAGAGGATCAAGGTTTCCCAGAAAAGATCAAGATTCATCTGAAAGGGGATTTAAAAATGAAAAGCTACAAACATGTTATGGGGAAAAGTCATCATCCCTTGTTGAAGGAAGAAAGTTGAGTTCCCTACTTAGCACTTGGCAGCCCCCAGAATTTACATTTACGTCTGCAGCTTACATTCTGGAATGTAAACTATGAAGGTATCAAGAGGGCATGCAAGCTTAATGTCCTACATCAGGGGTGTCAAACTCAATTTCATTGAGGGCCACATCAGCATTGTGGTTGCCTTTGGGGGGACCAGGTAGGTGTGGCCAGGGTGGGTGCGGCCTACTGGGTGGGCATGGATGGAGTGGGTGTGGCCTACTGGGTGGGCAAGGCTAGCTCTACATTGTTCGCGTCAATGGTGTGTGTGGGGGCCTGGGCAGGAGTGGGACAGACCTGAGGGTCTCTGGCAGAAGGGGGTGGGACCAGAGCAAGCGCCAAGGCATGGTCCACTAGAGGAGCCTCACCATTCCTCTCAGGCCATGTGTGGGGGGGGGGGCTGGATGGTGGTGCAGGCTGCCCTCTCCTTCTTTCCTTCTTTCCTCCCCAACTGCTGAGACTCAAGAGAGGTTCATCTTTTCTTTACTCTGAACCTGGGTAACAAAGCAGATCACAAGCAACTAACCTTCCCACCGCCTTGCATCATGCGTTATGTTCCTTGGAACTGACAAATTGGACCCCAAGAAAGCTAATGTCACAGTAAATTTGCAAAGCTTTTAAAGTGACCCAGGAGTCTTTGCTGAATTTTCCTTTGAGTTATTTCCTTTGTTAAACAAACAAACAAACAAATCAGAGAATGATGTAGAAATGAGACTGGATATACCTGTATGAATTTGTAAGGGAAAGAGACGAGATAAGACCTGTCCTTCACTAGTCTTCTACCATCCCTTGAATTAAGGTAGAAGAGAATGAAACTTTAAAGCCCCATCCTGCTTTAGAAGTATGAACTAGGCCAGGGTTAGGCCACCTTGGCTCTTTTATGACGCGTGGACTTCAACTCCCAGAATTCCTGAGCCGACATGGCTCAGCTTGGAAACCTCTCCCTTTCCCCCTCAGCATGGCTGGCTCAGGAATTCTGGGAGTTGAAGTTCACAAGTCACAAAAAAGCCAAGGTTGCCTACCCCTGAACTAGGCAATGATGCTTCCAAAGAAGCAACTCGTGAGACAGGAAGAAGACTTTTCATTGCTCCAGCATCTTCCCAAGTGGTCACAACCATGTCAATTCAGCCTCTGGAAAGCCACTGAACTAGTCACCTTGCAGGGAACACTCTGATGATCCTCAGAATGATGCATTGAATTGTAACTATGATAGTTACTTAGTCTGTCACTCTCAGTACTATGCAGGAACGGTAGATGCTGAGTTATACTCCAGCTACAATAAAACTATTGACCCAGAGAACAGTTTGGTAAGATAACAAGAGAGGCTTGATTGCAGTTCAGTATCTGTCATGGTCCACTGTCCAAACTGATTACTTCATTGTAGCTAAAAGGAAGGCCAGCCTGGATAAAAACTGCTGAAGCAGAGTTGTCTGCATAAGCATGGAAGACCATGAGCAAGCAAGATTACAAATAGGAGGTTTAGGGGGAGAACATTGGAGAATGATGCCACCACAATGCCCTCCCTCCCTATATGATTAAAAAAGGGAATCATGCTCAGATGAGATATTGTTGGAGATGAATCCCATGCTCAAAATTTGTATTCCTTCCTTCCTTCCTTCCTTCCTTCCTTCCTTCCTTCCTTCCTTCCTTCCTTCCTTCCTTCCTTCCTTCCTTCCTTCCTTCCTTCCTTCCTTCCCTGCCAGCATTTGAGGGAAGAAGAGTCTTGAATAACTATCTAGGCACTGGTTACACAACAATGAAGATTTTAAGGCTGATGGATGTGAGTCAATCTAGCCAGGTGGAGGCTCCGTGCAAACTGCCTTTGTTGCAAGATCTTGTGGCAGAAGTGAGATTAGCCATGGGGATTTATTTGCCAAATTTATAGATCTGCCTTTTGTCAGAATGATTTTTATATTGTTCTTAACTGCAGTGGCAGTCTATAAATTACACTTGATCATATGCAGACACACGGACACACACACACACACAGTTAAAAGAAACTGGAGAAATATGCAGCTTCAAGCAAGTACCAAGCCCAAGAAAAGGAAAGATATTCTGAGCTACAGCAGAAATACGCTCACATTTAGGCTTGCTAAGATTTTCAAAGACATAAAACTTGGTGACATGCTGTCATTATCTACTTATCAGTGGATAAGTTTCACTTTCTGGAAATTGTCTTAGTAATATTGCAGATTCTCTCTCTCTCTCTCTCTCTCTCTCTCTCTCTCTCTCTCTCTCTCTCTCTCTCTCTCTCTCATATCATATGTCAAAGATTCCCTCGGCCACTTTTTGTGAAATAACTTTGTTTTCCCTCCATAATATTTTCTTTTTAAACAATAACTTGGCAACTAGGTCATTTTTTCTTGCCTAACATTTGTTCCAGAGATGCATAGATTTATCACAATTAAGATGCTATAAGAAACAGGTTATGGAACATCTAATGGAAGAGTTGGGGCTTCAACTTTGCCGGGCAGAGACAAACTAATTTACATAACTGATGATGATGAGGATGATGATTGACATGATGAGGATGATGACGATTGTGATTGTGATGATGATGGGATGTGAATGTCCTCCAGGACTAAACTGCGTCATTGGGTACCAGTGAGTGACATGGAAAAGATCGAAGAAGGCAACCGTCAGGCCTGCCGCAATCTGATCCCTTAGGAAAGAAAAACCTTCGACTCCATTTGGTTAAAGCCAAGGGCCCATTGGGTGGGTGTGGCCTATTGGGTGGGTGTGGCCTATTGGTGGCCCATTGGGTGGGTGTGGCTGCGGTGGTAACGGCAGACTGGGTGGGACTAAAAAGTTCAAACAATCAATTCCAACTTCGCAAGGTTTTTTTTTTTCCCTGAGAGAAGTTGAAATTGATTGACTGATTGAACCCTTTTTTTGCACATGGCTGTGGAGGCCTAAAGCAAAAAGGTTTTATAAAACCCAGCTGAAGGCCTAGGACTGGGGCGACGGCACACGTGCCCACAGAGAGGGCTCTGTGTGCCACCTGTGGTATTTATTTATTTATTACTTAGATTTCTATGCCGCCCTATTTCAAGAACTCAGGGCAGCTCACAACATAAATACTACATGTAGAAATCTAATATATAAAAAACATTTATAAAACCCATCAATTAAAAGACCAATCATTCAAAACAAACATACAAACATACATACACTGGCTGGGGCAAGATGTTAACTGCCCCAGGCCTGTTGGCAAAGCTGAGTCTTCAATGATTTGCGAAAGGCGGAGAGGGTGGGGGCAATACGGATCTCCGGGGGGAGTTGATTCCAGAGGACCGGGGCCGCAACAGAGAAGGCTCTTCCCCTAGGCCCCGCCAGGCGACACTGTCTGGCTGACGGGATCTGGAGAAGGCTGACTCTGTGGGCCCTAACCAGTCGCTGGGTTTCATGGGGAAGCAGACGGTCCCGTAAGTAACCTGGTCCAATGCCATGTAGGGCTTTATAGGTCATAACCAACACTTTGAATTGCGTTCAGAGACCAATTGGCAACCAATGCAGCTGGTATGTGTGCCATAGGTTCGCTACCATGGTTCTAAGGGGAATATTACTATTCAGTTGGACCCTTCAAAACAGGGATGCCTAACAGGGACCCGACCACCTTCCACGCCGGTGGATTCTGGAGCTCTTCCTTAGATGGGGAAGGGACAGGCCAGTAGGAACAGCTAGAGTGACAGGCTCTTGGCATCTTAGCCCTGCCCAGCATCTGTCAAACGAGCGTGCAAACCGGAGCCCCTTATGTAAATGCTAAAAACAAAATATTTAGTTTTTAGATGGTAAGATTGTTGAGGGGAACAGCATGACAGAGATGTTGTCCGCATATTTGAAAACAAAATGACTCAGCTATTTTCTTATCTGTCAATTGCCAGAATCAATCCTTTAGATACAGCTATAAAATAGTTGAACAGGCCTCTCCTAGCTAACCGGTGTTGCTCCAGAAGCTGGAAACCTGGCTACAGGCCAAACCTAATAAGCATAAAATCACTGAATTCCTTCATAGGTCCTCGGTGACTTGGATAGAAGCTTCTTCTCCGCATACTAAACATAATAATACAGCAGAGAGATTCTCTGAGGATCAGACTGCACTTTGGTATTGATTTCTCACAACGAAACATTCTCATTTGCAGATGAAGTTCATCCACTCTTGGAGCTCCCTTCTTTCTTTTTCACGGATTTCAAAGTCTACTCGGTTACAATATCATGCTGGCTTGGTCGCTCAACAGTGAGACACTGGTGAAGCGGGCACAGCAGAGCCTGCATTTTCTGTGTCGCATAACAAAATCACATCTTCCTTCCCTGTCCTGACCACTTTCTACAGGGGGACGATTGAGAGCATCCTGTCATACAGCATCACAGTCTGGTTTGGAAGCATCCCTGCTTCAGACAGGAAGGCGGTGCAGAGAGTGGTGAGGACAGCCAAAAAGATCATGGGCAGCTCCCTCCCTCCCATCCAGGACATAGCACAGAAGCATTGCTTGAGCAGGGTCCATAAGATTATCTGGGACACTACACATCCTCTTCACGATCTGTTTTCCTTGTTATCTTCTGGGAGGGGGGGCTCCGTGGTATCCGTAGCAGAACACCCAGATTCAGCCAGAGTTTCATTCCATACAGCATTAACCTTGTGAACTCTCAAGCTTCCTCCTTCTGTTATGTATTCAAGATAGACAGTATTTAATATTTACTTGCTATGTATATGTAGGGATGTGGGTCTATACATATGTTGTTCATAGTATGTTTAGGTGTGCGTCATGTATGTGTTTCATTTTGAGAGCAGGCAACTAAATTTCATTTTTGATGTGTGCCGTTGTGTCCATAGTAAAAAAAAAAAGACAATAAATCTTATCTTATCTTATCTTATCTTATCTTATCTTATCTTATCTTATCTTATCTTATCTTATCTTATCTTATCTTATCTTATCTTATCTTATCTTATCTTATCTTATCTTATCTTATCTTATCTTACCTCACCTCACCTCACCTCACCTCACCTCACCTCACCTCACCTCACCTCACCTCACCTCACCTCACCTCACCTCACCTCACCTCATCTTATCTTATCTTATCTTATCTTATCTTATCTTATCTTATCTTATCTTATCTTATCTTATCTTATCTTATCTTATCTTATCTTATCTTATCTTATCTTATCTTATCTTATCTTATCTTTGAACGCTACTTGGCCAGAGTTATTTTACAACAGCCTCTCAAAGAAGAAACAGTTTCTCTCCAACTGAAGCCCGCAAGTTTCTTTTGTGGTGCCTTCTGATCCAGATGAAATAAACCCACCATAATCCACTGCCAGCAATCCTCAGGTGGCTGGCTGGATTTGAAGTCCAAAACAATTGCTTAGCATCAAGTTGCCTACCTCTGGACTAAACTGGACTAAAGGGCGGAAGGTCATCAGAGGGAGATCCAACCTAGAAGTAAGGAGAAATTGTCTGACAGTGAGAGCAATTAATCAATGGAATAGCTTGCCTCCTGGGGTTGTGGGTGCTCCATCACTGGAGGTTTTCAAAAATAGAGTGGACAACCATTTGACTGGAATGGTATGAGGCTCTTTCCTTGAGCAGGAGATTGGACCAGAAGATGTTCCTCTTGTATGATATCAATCCAGAAAAAAGTCTTCCATGGAGACAATTTATTGAACTTCAATAATAGGTTAGCAAACAATGTTCTATCAAAAGCTTTCTACGGTGGCACACTATATATCAGATTTCCTCTACTGCTGCATACTACTACTACTACTACTACTACTACTACTACTACTACTACTACTAATAATAATAATAATAATAATAATAATAATAATAATAATAATAATAATGAAGTTGGAAGGAACCTTTGAAGTCATCTAGTTCAACCCCCTGCTCAGGGAGGAAGCCCTATACCATTTCAGACAAATGGCTGTCCAGTCTCTTCTTAAAAATTTCCAGTGTTGGAGCATTCACCGCTTCTGGAGGCAGGTGGTTCCACTGGTTAATTGTTCTAACTGTCAGGAAGTTTCTCCTTAGTTCTATGTTGCTTCTCTCCTTGATTAGGTTTCATCCATTGCTTCTTGTCCTGCCTTTGGGCGCTTTGGAGAATAGCTTGACTCCCTCTTCTTTGGGGCAGCCCCTCAGATACTGGAAGACTGCTATCATGTCCCCCCTCGTCCTTCTCTTCATTAAACTGGACATACCCAATTCCAGCAACCGTTCCTTAAATGTTTTAGCCTCCAGACCTCTCATCATCTTTGTTGCTCTTCTCTGCACTCTTTCTAGAGTCTCAACATCTTTTTCACATCTGGGTGCAGTATTTAGTGTTAGCAGTACATGAATACTCTGGATTAAAAAAATGAGGGTTAAATTTGTTCATTTGTGCAGTTCCTTAACTACTCTAAGGAAGAGAAGGACTAGGAGCCACAGAATAGCAGTGTTTCGATATCTCAGGGGCTGCCACAAAGAAGAGGGAGTCAACCTATTCTCCAAAGTGCCAGAATGCAGGACAAGAAGGATGGAAACTAATCAAAGAGTGATCCAACCTAGAACTAAGGAGAAACTTCCTGACAGTGAAAAAAATTAACCAGTGGAATGACTTGCCTCCAGAAGCTGAGGGAGCCCCATCACTGAAGGCTTTTAAGAAAAGATGGGACAACGATTTGTCTGAAATATTATAGAGTTTCCTACTTGAGCAGGGGGTTAGATTAGAAGATCTCCAAGATCCCTTCCAATTCTGCTATTCTGTTGTAAATGATACCCACAAGTCACTAATATCCAGTTACTACAATTCAAGATCTCAAGCATCTTACAAAAATATATAATTTGGGTAAAAGTATAAAATCCATGCAGTGGGGGAAAGATACACATAAAAAAATTTAGCACATTCTCTTATATTCTTTTATATTTGGTCAAATCGTTTGCAAAAACATCCATATGGAAGGACTTTAAGACCTCCAAGTAACACAATATGCATTTGTTTTCTATTTTTCTAATCCACACCAGCATTTCAAAGGAAAAAAAAAAAAGCTCTGCTCCAACAGTTGTGTGAATTGCAGTTTCTACTTTTCTCAGTGGAGGTTGTTCCACAGAGAGATATTATTAGATTTCACATAATATAGGAAAAGGGCATATGGAAGTGCATGTTTGAGGGAGAAATGTGTAAAGATTTATTATTATTTTTTAATGCAAACTCACCCAAATGTACGGTGGAAAAAGTATAACATTAGGGAAATGAGAAACTGAACAAAATCATATTTCAGGTTTGTCCATCCTTATATCTAGAATGAAGTTATCCAAGAGAGACAAGGGTATGCGCGCGCACACACAAAATAAATCATAAATCAACTCCTGTGTCTCTCTGTGTGTCTGAATGTTTTTCAGCATTTTTCTTGGCAGCAGTATAGAACTGTTTTATTATTCCTTTCTTTTAAGACATTTTTCAACTTTATACCTCACCTCACACCAGTAAATTCCCTGGTGGTTTTACACTCCAGTCAATGTTGTTTTCAAAAATGTAATTCTCACAGTAAAAATTAACTCTTTACGTGCATGAAGTTAGAGGTTAGGAGAAGGGGGTAGTCTTATTATCCCTTGCAAAAATAGTGTTGACCTTCAAACAATTCTTAATTAGAGATGTGGTTTAAAAGCTTGTCTTTGTTTCTCACATTAATGTAAAAAAATTGTTGGGTTAAATTAAACAAAATGGTTAGTCATCGTATCAGAAGACGCCTACAGAGGAAGTGGAGCCAAGAAGAACATGGAAGGTGAAGAAGAAGCAGGCATGGGAAGCAAGTGGAGGAAAGTGACCTCCACTTGCTTGGACAGCTCCTAGCTGAGAATCAAAATAAGTCCCTAAAGAACCAACTCAAATAACTTGTTCACTCCAGTGTGTTGAACTGATTCAGTTAGAATCTTCAGTCTGTTTCAATAAGAGTACACCTGTGTTCCTCCCAACTGCTCAGCAGAACTAAATTTAAGTCAACCCACTGCATCAGTTTGATTTGTTCAGTGTTCATGAATTTCAACTTCCAATCAAAACTTCTTACAGCCATTTCTGGCTGTGACCTGAAGCCAATGAAGAGTTACATGATTAATCAAAGTCCATTACACCTCCTTTGAGGATCTTATCAGTCTCCATTTCAATTCTTTAGTCTTAGATCACTGCAAAGCTGGGGAATGTGGGCATTTTCCTGCTGTGAACAAGAAAAAGGTTGTGTCCTGAAGTTGAGTTGGGGAGACTATTATTATTATTATTTATTATTATTATTTATTTGACTTCTATGCTGCCCTATTCTGGAGAACTCAGGGTGGCTCACAACATAGTAGAAATCAACATATAAAAATACATGTATATAAAACCCCTTAATTTAAAAAAAAAACCCCAATCATTCAACATACACACAGACATACACTGGCTTGGGGCAAGATGTTAACTACCCCAGGCCTGCCGGCAGAAGTGTGTTTTAAGTAATTTACGAAAGGCGGAGAGGGTGGGGGTGACACGGATCTCCGGGGGAAATTGGTTCCAGAGGGCTGACTAAATATATGAAGGAGTGACCTGTTCCCAAGGATTTTTCACTGACATCTTTTATTGAATATTGCAATGTTCTAAGCATTATGTATGTCACTGAACTGCCTTCCAGTCATCCTTTTAAAAAATTAGTGTCTCCCTCTTCCCAACTTCTGCTAATTGTTATGGCACTTGAAGCTTTTAGTGAGTCTTTAGCTGTCTCTCACTGTCATCTCAAGCTCATCTTTAAAATCTGGAAACTACGCAAGAGAGATTTTATTTGGCCTAGGTTTTAAATTAATAACAAATCTCTTGGCTTTGGAAAGTGAAAATGGGAACTATCAGGCGTTGATTTTGGAGTCGTGGCTGTCATCCTGATTCTTGATTTCCCTTGTGGATGCTCCCTGCCTTTCAGAATGAACCCTTCTGGATATTTTCATGGATTTCATCCTTGAAATATTTCCCCTGGATTTCTTGTGAGTCATAGATAGAAGGGATGAGAGAGAGGTCTTCAGTCAGCCTGGGAATCATTCAGAAAAAAAACACCTTTTCTTATGTTGAGTCAAAGTCCTAAAAGCCATACTTTAAAGCAAAGGATTTTATTTTAAAATAAAATAAAAAATTAAAGTTTTTTTCTTTTTCACTTGCATTCTTCGAATGATATGGAGTCATTTCAGTCATAAGGTAACTGTAGAGAGAAGCAGTTTATCATGAACCAGTCATGAGTGAAATGTTGACTCTTTAATTTACAAAAAAATATATGTCCTTGTGTTGTGCCTGGATCACAGACAACCGAGTAGTTGTTACACAGCCCAGTGCATTAGCTAGTATCACACCAGAAAGTAGTTCCCATGGGTATTGTAGTAGCAAAGAAGATTGGGTGTTTGAAATAAGGGTCAGCTGCTGTGTACCGTGAAGTTGTGAGGTGTGAAAATGAATGAAATTCTGTCAAAATAAGGGACAGCCAGCAACTCCATCTTAATCTTACTTTAAAACTGAACCTATATTGCAACATCACTTTCAAATATTTGGACATCCTGCAAGTCTACAAATTGGGGCTGTGCCAAGCAACTGTACTTTGATCCGAATTGGGGAACTGGTATTTAAGAAGGCTCTGATTGATTCAAATCTTTGATTCAAGGGTAAATCTATTTAACATGCTTTGGGATGTGATTTTTTTTAAAAAAAATATGTCCATAGACTACAACAGAGGAGCTTCAAAAGCTCCTTTTTTTTTGGGTAAAAAATTCTTTTATTGAAACAATCAACATCAAACATAAGATCATATTAGAAAGCAATCATCATATAACCTGCAATACAACACTAAGGATTAGTCTTTGTGAGCGTCTGGTTTAGTAAACATTCCTCTTATATATGTTCTAACTACTGTTTCTAGTCTATCACATATTGTTCATTCGAGCTTCAGAAGTGAATTCATTTCAGTAGTAGTGCAATCCTTTATGATCCCTAGCAAAAGATCCTGAGGTAGAAATTCAGTATCCTGAGGTAGAAATTCAGTACGCTTTTCCAATATTAAAGTGGGATGGCAGACCTTTGGGATGAAAATAACACAGAGAGGGCAGATCTTAAGAACAACTCAACTCTGTCAGGTTTCACCTGGGTACCTTCAAGGTTTTAGTGCAACTTTCCCCTTGGACGTCTTTTAAAATTAGGGTATGAGGAACGACAGCCTAGCAGTCTCTGAATTGTCCAAATAAAGCTGATGAAAAGGTGACTGAATCAATGCTGAAAGTGTCCTACTCCAATTGAAAAATATAAGCAGTTTAAAACAAAAAACAAAAACCCATGCTGTTATTTTTCTACTCACTTTGCTAAAGTCCCAAGTTTCACATCCAATCACTAGAGATGACTCTTCCTCGGTACCAGGCCCGTTGGCTTAGCTTGTTGGCAAGTTGATTTCTCTTTCAAAAGATCCCATCCTTAATAGCAAGACTCAGCTGCATCAGGTTTATAGCTTGATGGAAATATTCTGTTAATTGCTTAGTCAAGGCAGCAAGCTGGCACATGAAATAAAATGCCACCAAGACAGGCAGCCCATGGAGAAAAGAGTTGGTGTAGACCAGGGGTCTCCAAACAGGGCAACTTTAAGACTTGTGGACTTCAACGCCCAGAATTCCCCAGCACAACTGGCTGGGGAATTCTGGGAGTTGAAGTCCACAAGTCTTAAAGTTGCCAAGTTTGGAGACCCATGGTGCAGACTACAGGGTTTTCATAGTTTTGCCTTTCTCTATTTTAAAAACATTTAGGCCGTGCGTGTGCATTTCCCCTAGTCAAGAGACTGTAACATGTCCCAATCGAGCAGAAGGTAAAATTACATTTTGGCTCACAATCACATCCAGGACTGATCAGTCCTGAGCCTGTTTTCATCATGCTGAGAGCTGAGCTGGACTCCACTGGACTCCACTGGGTTGGCAGGACCAACATAGACAAAATTGAAAGCTTGTGAGTTGGTTATTTTGGAGCTATTGAGAGATGAGAAGGAGAATGCAGGCCAAAGTAACACTAGCCTTGATGCTGTAAGAGAATGCTGCTAGGCAGACAATTTGAGGAGGGTTAAAAGTGATTGGTTGGCTACTTGTACTGATTTTGGATAATCCATCCCAGCTCTGTTCACCCCCATCCCCATGATCTTTAGCAATGGAGGTTGCAACAGCATATACTTACGGGACCGCCTTCTGCCACATACTTCTCTACGACCGGTGAGAGCGCACAGGGTCGGCCTCCTCCAGGTCCCGTCAACGAAACAATGTCATCTGGCGGGCCCTAGGGGGAGGGCTTTCTCTGTTGCGGCGCCCACCCTCTGGAACCAACTACCTCCTGAAGTCCGCGTTTCTCCGACCCTCCTGGCCTTCTGAAAGAATTTAAAAACCTACCTCTGCCGGCAGGCCTGGGGATGATTGTTGATTGTGGTGTGATTGATGAGTATGTATGGGGTTTGTATTTTTAATGTTGTTCGGATTTGTTGCAATTGTTTATATATATATATGTTGTGAGCCGCTCCGAGTCTTTGGAGAGGAGCGGCATACAAATCCGAATAAATAAATAAATAAAATAAATTATGTACTGCCCATAGAATCCCCAAACCATGGAAAACCCATGAATTCTGCCGAACGCTTCCGAAGACTACAAAGGACAAAGGCCCTAGACATATTGTTATGAAGCACTTCCTTGCTTCAGTTTCCAAATCTGCCTCAATGGTAAATCCATTAAAACTCTGAAGCAGCTTGTCAACGCTGCTAACATTGGATGTTTTTGCTTTGATAACATATGGAGTTACAACCATTTTCTTTCTTGTGTTTTACTCTTAGAATTAGAGTTAGAATTAGATGATACTGGGGGAGGAGGAGGAGGAACGTGCGTGGGAGTTTAGTTAGACATAACAATACTGCAACTAATGTGGGAACCAAGGTTTTTTGAAATAAGAGATGATAAGAATTGGTGGGTTAGACAACTGGATGGAAAGCCTGCATTTCAAGCTAATTGGAGAATGTGATTTATGACTGTAAATTAGAGGAGGGAATTGTGTTTTGATACTATGTGCTCAGGGGAGGGGAATTCAGATTTTGGCTTTGACTATGTAAATGCCGATGCTGTGCTACTTGAATAAAGATTCCTTAAGGTAAACAATGCCTCGAAGTTCTTTGAAGAGTTTTGGAACCATGTCGGAACCATGACACAGATCTTTTTTAGTGAGAGACTCTTAAACATTCTGCAGTATGCCAGTCACCCTAAACACAAAGAGTGAAGTGTAGCAAATAAGCATCACAACCACTACTTACGTCTTCTGAAACATGACACAGATGAGGAATTGATTGCATGGGCTCATTCATACAACAACAAAGCCTACCTTGGTTATAGAATTTACCCATTTTTAGGCATGGACAAGACATTGAATCATAAAAACTCAGCTATTGAGATACTGAGACAAAATGAACGGTCATCAAAGCTGCAACTAACCAAGTTTTGCATGTTGTTTAAATACTCTGACCCGTTTTGTAAAACTGACCCGTTTTAACTCTGTTGTTCAAAAATTCCTTGTGCTTTTTTCTTCCCTTTCAAAGTGAGGAATGCTTCCAAGGGGGATGGGAGAAACCTGTGCAAATGGGAGTTAAGGTAACCATTTGTAATTTATGAGCACTGTCGCTTTTCCTAGCAGTGCAGAATTGAGAACAATGACCTCAGAGAGAAAGTGACTCAGAAGAGTTGAAATGACTCTAATTAATTTTCTTCAGCTTTAGCGCCGATGACAAAACACCAGGATGTCTGTTGGGGTTTTTTTGGTAATGGTCTCAGCATGCTCCATTACCAAGCTCAGTAATTAAAATTGGAAAGGTGGAGACAATAGATTACCCTAACGTACACATGTTTGGGAATTCACAAAGGCTGAAAGGAGGTTTTTGAAATCCACCTCCACCTCGTGAGGCTGCATTTTGGTTCCCAACTGTTATTTACTAATATAGAATCAAAGGACTAAAAGGGACCTTGAAGGTCTTTTAGTCCAACCGAGGGGTAGGCCACAACCGTGGCTCTTTTATGACTCGTGGACTTCAACTCCCAGAATTCCTGAGCCATCCATGCTGAGGGGAAAGGGAGAGGTTTCAAGCTGAGCCATGCTGGCTCAGGAATTCTGGGAGTTGAAGTCCACGAGTCAGAAAGTGGCCTAGGCCTAGTCCAGGGGTAGGCCACCTTGGCTCTTTTATGACTCGTGGACTTCAACTCCCAGAATTCCTGAGCCAGCCATGCTGAGGGGAAAGGGAGAGGTTTCCAAGCTGAGCCATGGCTGGCTCAGGAATTCTGGGAGTTGAAGTCCACGAGTCATAAAAGTGCCAAGGTTGCCTACCCCTGAATTAACCCATTAGGTCTGATTAATGGGGTGCTTTTCATGGGGATCAGTCATAGGAAAACCTACTAGGTTATAGGGGCAGGCAACCTTGGCTCTTTTATGACTCGTGGACTTCAACTCCCAGAATTCCTGAGCCAGCATGGCTCAGCTTGGAAACCTCTCCCTTTCCCCTCAGCATGGCTGGCTCAGGAATTCTGGGAGTTAAAGTTCACATGTCATAAAAGAGCCAAGGTTGCCTACCCCTGGCCCAACACGTTGCTCACAACAGGAGCTCATACCATCCCAGTCAAATAGTTGTCTAGTCTATTTTTGAAAATCTCCACACCCACAACTCCAGGAAACAAGCTGTCCTTTGATTAATTGTTCTCACTGCCACAAATTTTTTCCTTAATTCTAGGTTGGATCTCCTCTTAACACGCTTCCACCCACTGCCCTCCATTTTTTTGGAGTATATGTCAATTGCCTTCAGATGAAAATGGATTGTACTGCGAAAGGCCTGTTTTACTTTCTTGAGGAAGATGCTTCCATGCCAAAGAGTGCAAAGCTTTGAAAATCTTGATATTGAGTATTGCTTATTTTTTTTAAAAAAAATATCTTCTGACCTCAGTGAAGAAGAGCTTAGAAGAAACCAAGATGTTATGTCAAAAAAGTAATGAAATAAGTTAGGAATAGGGAAGTAAACCTATTGTTCTGATAGTAGCCTAATTGTTTTCAGAAGCACTTCCAAGGAAAATAAGCCAGAAGTCAAAATCAGCTCTAAATAATGATAATTATGCTATCAATTCTGGTTTTGCTATCTTTAAATAATTTGGAGAGTATCTTTATTTTTATTTTTTTTTACAACAATGCATTTATATTACATCTGGAAAATAACATTTAATAGAGAGTAGAAAATGTTATATTAAGCAGTTTTGTACTTTTCCATCTTTAGCAGACAGGGTCTAGATCGGACATGTCAAACACAAGGCCGGGGGGGGGATGTGGCCCACGAAGTGGTTTCATGCGGCCCCCGCAAAGCCATCCTGGAAAAAGTGAGGGAATGGCCCCCGCTGCCTTGGCCCTGGCCCATGCCAGCCGGGAGCCAATGTACAATTTTTGTGGTGGCCATCTTGGCACTTGCCCCCATGGACCATGCCTTAGCATTTGCCCTGGTTCCACCCCCTTCGGTCAGAGACCCTCAGATCTGTCCCACTCCTGCCCAGGCCCCCACAGGCACCCTTGACGCGAGTGATGTAGAGCTGGCCACGCCCACCCAGTAGGCCACACCCACTCCATCCACACCCACCCAGTAGGCTGCACCCACCCTGGCCATACCCACCCGCGCCCCCCCAGGGCAACCGCAATGCTGATGCGGCCCTCAATGGAATTGAGTTTGACACCCCTGGTCTAGATCCAAAAATAGCAAGCCAATTTCCTGTTCCATTTAAACAAGTCAATAATTGTACTGCATTATGGATATCTGAGGAAAATATATTAAACCTGTACAGGATTTTTTTTTTCTGGGAAACAATAAGTTCTAAAAAAAATCAGCAAGATTTCTGTAAGTGTTCCTCAGCATGGTGGTTTCATTCATGAAAAATAAAAAAGGAACGCTGGGCAATGCAATAGAAAAGCTGACCATGATCCATGACGTCATTTTAAAAAATAGAAAAATGTAATTTCTGACTTAAAATAGAAGCCCTTCGTTACTGATTCATGGCATTCTGCAAGTGGGGCAGACTTGATTTGTGTGAGGTCCTTGGCAGAGGGACCCAACTGGTGGACAATCACCTAAATGTGAGCCAGCCGTGTGCTGCAGCTGCCAAAAAGGCCAACACAGTGCTACGCTGCATTAACAGAGGGAGAGAATCAAGATCACGTGAAGTGTTAATACCACTTTACAAGGCCTTGGTAAGGCCACACTTAGAATCCTGCATCCAGTTTTGGTCACCACGATGTAAGAAAGATGTTGAGACTCTAGAAATACAGAGAAGAGCAACAAAGATGATTAGAGGTCTGGAGGTTAAAACATATAAGGAAAGGCTGCTGGAATTGGGTATGTCTGGTTTAATGAAGAGAAGGATGAGGGGGGACATGATAGCAGTCTTCCACTACCTCAGGGGCTGCCCCAAAGAAGAGGGAGTCAAGCTATTCTCCAAAGCACCCAAAGGCAGGACAAGAAGCAACGGATGGAAACTAATCAAGGAGAGAAGCGACCTAGAACTAAGGAGAAACTTCCTGACAGTTAGAACAATGAACCAGTGGAACAACCTGCCTCCAGAAGTGGTGAATGCTCCAACACTGGAAGTTTTTAAGAAGAGACTGGACGGCCATTTGTCCGAAATGATATAGGGTTTCCTGCCTGAGCAGGGGGTTGGACTAGATGACCTCCAAGATCCCTTCCAACTTTATTACTATTATTATTATTATTATTATTATTATTATTATTATCATCATCATCATCATCATCATCATCATCATCATCATCATCATGAGGAGGCCAAGTTGCAGTGGGGTGAGGAAGGAAGAAGGATGCCTCATTCAAAAACAAAGAGAAAACAACACACCATAAATAGTTGTGTTTCTTTTTCTTTTAAGTACTGACCAATCCTGTGGAGTCAACCAATTAAGCAACAACAGCCAGGTTTGTGGAGATAGAAGCACATTAAGCCACCAATTTCTGACAATTTCCCCAGCATCCCCGTGGTTCTGTATGCACTTTTTAATTTCGATGAATATCCAAGAAAACTCTGAACCATTCTCAGGACAGGAGGTTTAAGTCGTCTGTGCTTCACCATTGAGAATCATCTCAGGTGCTTGTGGTCCATTAACCCTTTCAAAGCACAAATATAGAAAGCAAACATGTATGAAGTTACAGCCACTAAGACGATTAAGGGCCTGGAGACAAAAGACATATGAAGAACATTGCAGGATTTGGGTAGGACCAGCCTAGAGAAAAGAAGGGTTAGGGGTGACATGGTAGCATTATTCCAGTATCTGAGGGGCTGCCACAAAAAAGAGAAAGGGGTCAACTTATTCTCCAAAGCATCTGAAGGCAGGACAAGAAACAATGGATGGAAACTAATCAAGGAGAGAAGCAACCTGGAATTAAGGAGAAACTTCCTAACATTGAAGACAATTGACCAGTGGAACAGCTTGCCACCAGAAATTGGAGGCTTTTAAGAAGAGACTGGACAGCCACTTGCCTGAAATTGTTACAGAGTCTCTTGCTTGAGCAGGGAGTTGGACTAGAACAGTGATGGCAAAACTTTTAGAGTCCGAGTGCCCAAACTGCAACCCAAAACCCACTGATTTATCACCGGGTGCCAGGTGGGCTTGGCCCACTGGGTGGGCGTGGCTGTGGTGGTCATGGCAGATTGGGTGGGAGTGGCCAAGGTGGACACGATCACCTTGATGTTGCTCGTGGGGAGGGACGTCTGTGGGGGCCGGGCAGGGTTGGGGGAGATCCAGGGGGTCTCTGGCAGGTGGGGCGGTGGGCAGGAGTCTCGTCCTGTGGGGTGAGGTGAGGCAAGGTGAGGCAGGGTGGGGGTGACATTGTCACAGGGCAAGGTGAGGCAGGGGCCAGGGCATCTGCTGCCTGACACCATCGGCCCCTGCACACTGAGGCCAGAGAGCGCATGGGTGCTGGGATGCATCCAGCCATGTGAGACCTTGGCGAGTTAGCGGGTGCCTGGTTGAAGAGGGATGGTTGCCATCTCCGGGGCACGGCGCATGTGTCCACAGAGAGGGCTCTGAGTGCCGCCTCTGGCACTCGTGCCATAGGTTCACCAACACCTGGACTAAAAGACTTCCAAGGTCCCTTCCAGATATATTCTGATTGATTGATTGATTGATTGATTGATTGATTGATTGATAGGATTGCTCTTTGGACTCCATAATAAAGAGTGTCACCTACACAATCTGGAACCATGCACACCGAGTAGATGTACATTCATCTTAGATATCAATGAGGGAAAGCCTCATGAATGCAAGTTACTAGGGACAGAGTTTTCTCCACACGCTTTGCTTCTCACACACCTATTTATTTTGCAAGCCTGGAATCTATCCAAATCTTGAGGGGGGGGGATTAGGCTATTTGGGTTTACCCATGCAATCCACAAGCAATATTTGACTTTTGCTTTGTTTTGTTTTCCTTCAAAAACCTGGTGCCCTGCTAACTTGCCAACTCTGTGTGACCACTTAGTTTGCCTCTTTGGATAGATCGTTCCTGGAGATGCTCAAATTATTATTATTATTATTATTATTATTATTATTATTATTATTATTATTATTATTATTATTATTATTAAACTTATATGCCGCCCTTCTCCCTAGACTCAGGGCGGCTCACAACAAGAATACAAGTATAAAAAACATAACATAAAATCAATTAAAATTACTAATTTACAGTATAAAAACTAAATAATTTATTTCACTCATACAACACACAGTCATAATCAAAGGCCCAGGGGCAGAGTACAACTCACACGCCCCAAACCTGTCTGCATAAATGTGTCTTCAACAGTTTTCGGAAAGCTAGGAGGGAGGAAGCAGTGCGAACCTCTGAGGGAAGCTGGTTCCAGAGGGCTGGGGCAGCAACGGAGAAGGCCCTTGCCCTAGGCCCCGCCAGATGGCATTGTCTAACAGACGGGACTCGTAGGAGGCCAACCCTATGTGCCCTAACCGGTCGCTGGGATTCATGAGGCAGAAGACGGTCCCGCAAGTATCCTGGTCCATTGCCATAAAGGGCTTTATAGGTCATAACCAACACTTTGAATTGTGTTCGGAGACCAATTGGTAGCCAGTGCAGCTCACGGAGAGCTGGAGTGATATAAGCATGTCTTGGAAGACCCAAGACAGCTCGCGCGGCCGCATTCTGGATCACCTGCAGTCTCCGGACATTCTTCAAAGGTTGCCCCATGTAGAGAGCATTACAGTAGTCGAATCTCGAGGTGACAAGGGCATGGGTGACTGTGAGGAGTGACTCCCGGTCCAAATTCTTGTCACTGCCAGAATTAGACATCAAGCAAGAGGACTATATATATATATTTACATGATTGTGGAATGATCTCCTTCCTCAGGAAAGATATAGCCATGCTTTTGCTGCAGCATTGCAGAGTCACTTTATCAGTGTAGCAGCAGCACAAAAGCTGACAAAACACTTCTTGTATTTACTCTGCCCTCCTGTTCTTTTTGAACACTGTTCCTTTCTTTTCACTGTCTACTTCCTGCATCTTAATTGCCAACCTGCCGCCCAGAGCACGGTGTGAGTCAAGAGATCACTGGCTTCAGAGTATCCTCCTGAAATGAATAATTTCCTGTGTCATCCTAGCCCATGAAATGAGGACCTTGCAGTAGGAAAAGAGGGAGGCCTCTGGGGAGAGGGGACATGGCCTCAAATTCACCTCCTCATTTCCGGACACCAAACATACCAGTCCATCAGGGACTGTTTTTTTCCACGTTCAGAACAGGCACTGTGGGATACAGTTGTGACTATGCATTCTAAATTCAGACGACAAGCAGGGCTTTCATCTGAATGGACACCAGCGGTTCAGGGCCTTCCTAGGATTATTAGCAACATCCCCACTTGAGATTGTCCAGAGGTTAATACTTCAACCTGAATTAGAGGTAACCTGGCTACCTTTCTATTCAGCCAAGGCCTTTTGTCTCATGTGTACTAAAGGGAAGGTTTGCGGGTATGGATTTTTGCCTCCTAAATTACAACTTCAGTGTTAAAATAATTACACACTGCAACAACAACTAATTACGATGGTTGAGGCCACCAAAAGATCAAGAACCAGAACTTTGTATCTCTCTCAACCCTGAAGTGGTAAAAGAGAAAAAGAATAAACAATAAATGAGGAAGAAGAAGAAGAAGAAGAAGAAGAAGAAGAAGAAGAAGAAGAAGAA